>CAUYLG010051826.1:0-35798 GCA_963573385.1 Cacajao melanocephalus | reverse complement strand
CCTGCTGTTATTCGGGTTGTGGTGGCGTCTAACAGTCGTTTTTCCCTCAGTTTCACCTTTCTTATTTTTTTTTTTTTTTTTTTTTTTTTTTTTTTTTTTTTTTTTTTTAGTCAGAGTCTTGACCTTCTCTGCCAGGCTGGAGTGCAGTGGCATGATCTTGGCTTACTGCAATCTCTGCCTTCTGGGTTCAAGCAATTCTCCTGCCTCAGCCTCCTGAGTAGCTGGGATTACAGGCACCCGCCACCACACCTGGCTAATTTTTGTACTTTTAGTAGAGACAGGGTTTTGCCATGTTGGCCAGGCTGTTCTCGAATTCCTGACCTCAGATGATCCACCCACCTCGGCCTCCCAGAGTGCTGGGATTACAGGCGTGAGCCACTGCGCCGGCTGCCACAGAGCCTTGTTATAATCAAACACACCCATGCACATGTGTTTGGAGACAAAGGCTTTTCTCTCTTTGACAGGGATTCTGCCATTTGTCTCAAAATAGCAATTTTTCTCTCCCCTCCTCACCACTCCACCTCCTATTCCACTGCTAATCCTTAGGCACGTTGCAGCCATCATTAACTCTCTTCTGCATTCAGGGCTGAATGTCTGTGCTCCTGATATCAACCTGAAAGTCTGACCCAATCCAGCCTCATCCTGGCTACCTTTTCAATGTTGTTGCCTAAAAGCCATTCGGCATTTGGGCTTCTTAAAAAGGAATCATCTTGGAGTAAAATGATTGTGACCAGAGGCTGGAAAGGGTGATGGTGGGGGTGCAGGGGAAGTGGGGATGGTTAATGGATACAGAAAAAGTAGATAGAATGAATAGGATCTAGTATTTGATAGCACAAGAGGACAACTATAGTCAATAATAACTGTACATTTTTAAATAACGAAAAGTGTATAATTGGATTGTTTGCAATGCAAAGGATAAATGTTTGAGGTGATGGATACCTCCATTTACCCTGATGTGATTATTACACATTGTATGCCTGCATCAAAATATCTTAAATACCCCATAAATATATACACCACTGTGTACCCACAAAAAAATAAAATTTTTAATTTTTTTTAAAAAGAAATCATCTTGAAACATGAGGAGTACACAGGACCAAGTGATGCCAGAGCTACGACTTTAGTTATGTCACAGCAACCCTGTCAGATGGACGGTACCTCCCTTTTACAGATGAAGAAACTGAGGCTGAGAGAGATGAAATAACTATTTCAAGGTTGCAAAATTTTCTCCCTCCAACTCATTTTCATTCTTGTAACTAGAGTGATTTTTCATTTCTGTGGCCACTTGTTTTTCTAAGAGAGACGTGATCATGCTGCTTCATTGCTTAAACTCTTCAATGGCTCCCAGCTGTCCTCACGGCAAAGTTAACACTCCTTAGCCTGGTATGCAAGGCCATTCATGATCACTTACACACACAGCAAGGCCATTCGTGATCACTTACACACACACACACACACACACACACACGTTTACCTCTCAGTCCTATCTTTCTTTAAACCACTCACTCCTTGCTCTGTCCTCCGTGGAGTCTAGGTTCTAGCCACGCTGAATTATATATCGTTCCCTAATCACGCCTTCAGTTCTCTGTGCATGGTGTTCCCTCTGCCTCTCATTCTCTCTCCCCTAAAAAGAAAGCTCCTTAAGTTTAGAGACTTTATTTTGCTCATCACTGCTGTGAACTTCGCAGCTAGAACAGTGCCCAGCACGCAGCAGTTCCTCATGTCACCTAAATGACTCTGGCAGACTTTTCCTCCAGGACACATCTCAGATGTCACTTCCTCCAAGAAGTCCTCCTGACATCACAATCATGTTTCAATTCTCTTTTTCTGTTCCCTTAGATCATATCATGCTTACATGTATCATAGCACTGATAAGACTCTATTTTTTCTCAACTCACCTGACTTACGTCTTAGACAGAAATCCTGAGAGCATGACTATGTCTTGTACATCATTGTGGTATTCACAGTGCCAAATACAGGCACATGGGGTGAGAGTAGAAGGGGGAAACACATCTCTGGAACCACAAAGATGCTACTCTTGACAATTTCAGAACTTAAGCCAGGCACTATGGCATATGCCTGCAGTCCCAGCTATTTGGGAGGCTAGAGCAGGATGATTGCTTGAGCCTAGGAGTGCAACACCAACCGGGGCAGCAAAGCAAGACCCCATTTCAAAAGAAAAAAAGAAAAATTCTAGAGCAACATGGGCCAAATGGGTGGAGAGAGAGAACAGATACAATACCTCAGCAGTGGATACCATTTACCCTTGCTATGCTTCTGGCCAAAGAAGATATCTGGCATAAAATCAGCATAAAGTATGAATGAAAGAATGACTGATTAAAGGAAGCAAGTGTCAGAGCTGGTATGTCCACCCACAAAAAGCTTTTCCAGTTTGAGGCTATTCAGCAACCTCCACCTCCTATAGTACTACAACTGACATGGCAGAATTAGAAAAGTGGCATCCGAGACATTAGGGATCGGGAATAACGGCATCAGTGAATGTCAATTACGGGCAATTTCCAGTTAGCTGTGCTCCACCAGTTTCTGACCCCACTAACAATTCTGCCCCCAGATAAACTGTAAGACATGTTTCAAGAGGCTGTGAGAGAGCTCATCCTTTCTGCATTCCCACCAGTAGAGTTTTCTGTAAATTCTGATTGGTTACCTTCTCTTCAAAGCCCACCTCAATGCTAGTGTCACCTGGAAAGAATGTCATACGAGCCCTGCCTGAAAGAAAAACTCCTACTCCACCTCGGGAATGTGTCCATTATGAGCACTCTTGTGGCTGTTGGCCTACACCGCCTTGCCATGTGGCTTACTATAAAATATATACCTTCTATTGACACTTAGGCTGAAAATCCCATAAGGGATGCTGGATGTATTCAGTGAGTAGCTGTGACTCCTCTAGGAATCAGAGTGACCCACTGAGTACCTTCATTATCTCCACTTCCTAGCATATTATGTAACTTGGGACATGTTTGTTTGGAAATTCCCCTCTTCTCCTCCACCGCCCTCTACGTTAAAATCAATCCTTTAGGGTTTTGAAATTAATGTAATTCAACAACCAGTTGTTGGGATTATGTCCTATGGGCCTCAGACTGCACCAGGTGGTAAAAAGGACCCTATATTTTCTGGGAGCTTCCTCGGTACCAGGCATGGGGCCCCCATTCCATTTAATCCTCACTTCAGGCTTGGAAGGCAGAAACTATCAACCCCATTTTACAGGAGAAAAGTTCTAATTTTCAAAAGTTAGAGTAGCCCTCCCAAGGATATGTCACTATTAGTTTGAGATACGAGATTCAAAGTCATGTCTGAATCCAAAGGCCACGTCCTTTCTACTCACCTGTGGACCATAGGATTCTATTTATCTTTTTGACAAAAAAAATTTTCTGGACCAAAAATATGTAACTATATACAAATCTGTTATATACTATATACCATATTATATAATTATATCTATTATAAAACTGAAATTATTATAAATTATTCCAGAAAGATTCTGTTGAAATGCACATATTATCTTGGGATATGTGCAAAGAGGGAGCAATGAAGGGAAGAAATGCAATAGTCTACGTAACTTGGCAGAGAGTAGGGCACAGAAACTCAGGGTGGCTGAGTGTTGATGGGGTAAAGAATTGTGGGAAGGAAAAGGCGCTGAATATTCATTAAGCTTCTATGACATGGCAGCGGCTTTTCATATGTTTCCTCATTCAATCCTCGTACAGCTCTGTGAGATTATCATGAGAAAGCAGGGGCTCAGAGAACTCAGTAAATTGTCTAAGTTCATAAAGGGAGGAAGTAGAAGAGCTTGGATTTGAACCCAGGTCTTTCTGACTACAGGGATCCACTCTCCTTCCTTTGCCCCAGCCTACTTCTGAACAGGCCCCATGAGGGCCTTGAGCATAAGTAACATAAGAATAGAAAATGAACGGCGGAGGAGTGTACAAGTGAAATGGAATCGAAGGAGGCACCATGAAGAGATTTTGGTTATTTCCCAAGTTAACCTGGGGCCCCTGCCCAATGTGGTACAAGAAGTCCCTGGTTCTCAGAGCAGCCCTGCCCATAACTGAATACAGGTCACCTAGGAAGTCATAACCTTTCCAGGGTTCAGGTTCCTCTTCCAGAAAATTAATTTTTTGAACAAGGTGGTCTAAGACCCACATAGCCCTGAGGTCCTTAAAATCTGGAAAAGTAAGCATCAAATAGAATATCTTCCATTAATTAATTACTGTCCAAGTCTTCCTGAAGAGCAAAGCATGTCCAGACTGGCTTCATTGCCCAAAGAGTGCTTTTGTCACTGTGTTGTTTGTTTACCTGGGCCTAGAGGAGGTGATAAATATTGATTAAAGCATTGATACGCTGCTAAGGGAAAAATGTATTAGCACACTCGTATAATGCCCTAGAGGTGCAGCCTTCCTTGGTTCTCAAGGAAGACTTTTGTATTCAGTCAACAAACATTTACTGAGGCCCCAGTAAATGCTGCTCCATGCCACAGATATAGGAGTAAACCAGCAGCCAATGTAGGCATTAAACAAATAACTACACAAGTAAGTCTTTTATTTTGGGCCACTTGGGGAGCTATGGAAAGGCTTAGGCAGGGAAGTCACATTGTCAGGTTTGTACGACTCTGGCTCCTACATGAATTAGAGATGCTGAGACAGGAGGCCGTGAGAAAATCCATTGCAACAATCTGGGAGAGACGTGTTGAGGCTCTGAATTGAACCAGGGTCAGTGAGGATGCTCACAGACCACATTCTTGAGAGAGAGAGAGGAGTGAGCTAGACGGATATGTGATGTTCACAACACTCCTATGGCCTGCGTTGCTGGCAGGAGGGGGTGTATAATACTAATCACCATGCACGTGGCTTGCTTCGTTCGCCCATCCAGGGAGGCAAGATGCCAAGAGGCACAGGTGTTCCCTGCCATCGAAGGAGGCCTCTGCCTCTCTTGATTGCATAAACAGGCCTCCTGCCTTCCTGCCTCCTCGGCATCCAGCATCACCCCAGGGAGCCCTGGCCTCCCATTCAGGGTGCTCTCGGCAGGGAGGCAGAAGGTCTGGCGGGATCTGAAAGAGGGTGAAGACTCCTCGTGGGCATCCGGGAAGGGCTGTGGGTCCATCCTGTGGGCCCGGCATCGTGTAAGCTCCACACTCACTGCCATCTGTTTCCTATCGAGGCTGAACACAAGCTCGTGCGTGTGGTCACAATCGCACAGAAAAATAACTCAGCTAACAAATATGGAAATGTCAGCTGCATTCTCTCTCTCTCTCTCTCTCTCTCAACTGACTTAAAAAATGGACAGTAAAAATGTTGACCCTTTCTAAGATGCCCTCCCCCAATCCCAAGGAAAATATAATGACATCAAATTTCCCTTGCAGTCCATAAAGGGTGGGTGGGGGAAACTCACTGCACATGTACAGAGGCCAAACCAAAATAGGAAATATGAGCAAAGTGGTTGCATCCTTTTGCAATCAACTATTATAAAAGCTGGCCATCTCCTGTTCTACAAGAAGACATGGGGTTTCCAACCAGCCCAGTTTTATTTTACATAATTGTAACCAACTCGGCACGTCAATTAAGATAGAATGTTACCTTTGGGATGGGATCAATTAGGGTCCTAAAGATTGAATTTGGAATCATGATTAGCCTGTTTTACATTTTGCCTTCATTTTCTAAAATATACAATTGTCTGATTCAGCCCGATTTTTAAAAACGTATTGTAAACTTATTTATTTTTTTAAGCCAAAACAGACGTGGGAGGCCAGTTAGTAACAGGAACCATTGCAAAATGGAGGGCGAGGAGGTGGGGGTTGCTATTTGATTAGAGTCAATTCTTAAATTTCCACAGCAAGAAAATATTGAATGTAGTGTAATGGTTGCTGGATTTTCTTAAGAACTGAAATCATTACGCCCTGGCTGCGATCCAGGTCCTTCCCTTTTTTAGGTTACAATTTGAAACGGTGCAGAACATGCTATAGTGTTGTAGTCATTTATGTAATGTCATTGAATAGAGCTTCTGGAAATAGACAAAGGACTTTGTGTCCCGAAATGTTCTCCTGGCGGAAAATTGATAGCAACATGAGATATGCTATTACTAGGTTTGGTTCTGCCTCCAAATTTCTGCTGACTAAAGTAATTGAGAGAAAGACAGAGAGGGAGAGAGAAAGAGAGAGAGAGAGAGAGAGAGGGAGGAGGGAGGGAGAGAGGGAGAAAGAACCGGCAAGTGAACTTACAAATGTGTAGAGGAGCTAAATGCTTAAAACAAATGCTGCATGGAGGGAAGGCACACATTTCCTAGCAGAAATGCGCACGTTTTTCAGGGTAACTAAAACAATGTGAACCTCTTTGCTTGCTTTTCTTAAGTTGTTGTTTCCCAACTGGAGACAATGAACATGCAAATACATGACACGAACCCCACCCCCCCACAACCCCGTAATTCTCCCAAGCCCTCCCTTCCCATTCCAGCCCTCCAAAGTGTTTTCCCTTCATTGAAACTTCTTGTCTGGAGCTTTTGCCAGATTCGTCAGAATGACAGGCGAGTCCAGCTTCACCAACCAGAGATGCAGTCTGAATGCAAATCAAACCTGGGCCCCGGACACTCTGGCCAGGACACATGGTGTTGGGCACAAGCCCATGCCCTGCCCATTTTTGCTACCCCCCATGCTCTTCTTAGATTTATCATCTTCATTGCACCAGTCCCTTTCAGAAGGAAAAGTTAGAGCTGTTTGTGCATGATGTGGAAGATATGCCAATAAGCCCCCTTTCCACATAAATAGCACATCAAAATATTACCAAATAATGCTGTTGACTTTGCCAGCAGGCAGAGGACTCCATCTGGAGATAATATCTTCCAACTGAGAGGCAGCCGAAGTGCCCTTTCCTAGGCAACTGGCAAGGTGACTGTTGTGTGGCTAAATCCTGTCCTGTCTATGTGCAAGGGCAATTCTCCTCGTCTTCCATTGTGCCCACACCACCTGCACTGGATCCTGGAGTTGTCTGTTCCCATTCAAAATGGACTCATTGGTCCTCTTTCCTTTGTGATGGCAACAGCACCATCCACTCCCAACCACACTCACTATATCCAAGTATCCTCCAGAGATGTTCAAAATAGCCAATACCAGATTCTAACCAGGGACAGAGTTGGCTGGCTTCACCAATACTCTCTATTCATCTGCTCCTAATGACGCAGAGACAACAGAAAAACTCACTGTTGGGTCAGCTCTCCACGGTGTCAGGAGTGACACCTTCTGAACAAAGGTTTCCCTGCTTCCGCTAGCACAAGAGACTCTCCTGTCTGCAAACTCCAGTGTAATTAGAGTCTGAGCCACATAGATATGCTTTTTTATTGTTCTACTGCGTTATTCAAGAAACTCTTGCTGAGCATTTATTATGTGCGAAGAACAGGAAGGCAACAAAGGTGAATCAAATATGAGTAGCGGTCCCCTCCGCTCTTTCTAATTAGTGTGAATCCCCCACTTATTCCACTGACATCTTAAGATTTCGGAGGATCCTTGGAGGGGCTTGTGTTCTTATGTTCATCTGGGTCTACAAGGTCCTTTTCTAAGTACAGTCTCTGCCTCGGCCCATGTCCACCTGTCCATCACAGAGGTCATTACTATTTATATCAAAGCTCTCGCAAAGCATTTGTGAATTGAGTAGATCTTTGGCAGATGCCATTGCAATATGGAGGGACAAGGAGGGAGTAATGATGTGGCAACACAGCATCATGTTAAGCACTAAATGTAAAAGGTGGCACCATCTTAAAAGCAGAAGATTGCAAGTGGCCCTTCATTTCAGACCTCCATTAGCGCACGTCCTTCCTTCCCAGCTCAGCTTCACCCCATATCATTCTCTATCCCTTTGTACTCTTCTCTCCTCTCTCAAGAGGAAAAAAACATATCTATTTTCAGATTCAACTGTTTAAAGCATTCTCTTTTTCGGAAGGAAGGAGGGAGAGGAGTGATGATGCTATTCCATTCAGTATTCCCTGCCATTTTCTGATCATCTTCTATGTCCTAGGAAATGTCCTGAGCCCTCCAAGCATGCAAATTCATTGAATCCTTTTGAGAAACTGAAGATGAGAGCAGTTACATTGTCCAGGGCCACCCAGAGCCTTCTGGTCCTAAAACTATTATGTTAAGCAATAAAGTACTCTGCTTCCCACAATTCAGAAGGCTAACTATTTGCAAGGTATTATGGGAGGTATAAAGAGCAAAAGGCAGGGGCCCAGCACCAGGTGACATAACATAGTAAGCCATTGGAAACAAGAAGTTACAACTTCAGAGAAAGATCTGAGTTGGAGTCCCAGCTGTGCTAGGAATGTGTTGGATGACGTTAAGTAAGTCACTCCACTGCTCTGAGCCTCAGGTTCCTCCTATATAAAATGAAAATGCTAACAGTGCATACCCCATTAGGTTATCTTGGGGACTCAAGGAGATAAGGCGTGAGAAGCACTCATTTCAGTGCTTGGTATGGGATGGGCCCTGAATAAATGTTACCTTTCATTCGTATACTGAACATGATTTTATAGCTTACCTTGTGGATTTAGCCTTTTATGATGCTTCTTTCTGCTGCTGAATTCACTTTCTAAAAACCATTGAGATAATGAACATCCTGCTTCATTTATCTATTGGAGAATAGTATTGTCTGTCCTAACAATATGAATGAAGTCATGCTATATTATTACTACATCTTTGTTTATATTTGCTGCAAGTGTTCCCCTAGATGTTTGTCTGCCCTTTAACTTTGTTTAACATACTTTCGGCCACACAGTTAATTTTTATGAAGTAAAAGCTATCTAAATTTTACTTTGTGATTCCTTCCATTAATTTTAAGGATTTAAAAAATTCCTTTCTACACAGAGATTAGGGAGATATTCACCAACATTTTTTTCTAGGATAAAGGTACATTTTAAAATGTAAAGTGATTCACAAACTAAATAGATTCTGAAATGTGATGTTGGTGGTTTCTTCTGATCATGAGCAAGCTCTGTATCTCAGAACTTGCAGTACCTTGTAATAGTGTTAATAATGATTATCACATAATCCTGTTTGGGGGATTAAATAAAAATCAGATTTAAGTCATCCATCCTGAGAGTTCTTTCATGAGTCAGCCCACTGTCCTCTTCTCAAGCAGAGAGAATTTCTAGCATCTAAGAAGTCACATGGATCTCTAAGAACGCATTCATGAATGTCAAAGATCTGCTTATATGGCCCTGGCCTTCAAGAGGCTCCCTTTGTTTTCCCCATAACTTCTGTGATATGGAGAAAAGGCTTTGGTGTGAGGCTGATCCAGGTTAGGAGTTCAGCTCTACCCTCCACGGTATGATCGGTATGATCGGTATGATCGTCTAAATTCATACATGAGAAATCCCTTGAGGCTCTGTTTCCTTATTTCAAAAATGGGAGAAAATAACAGACCCGACTTCACACATAGATCTACTGTGAAGATTAAGATAATGCATGTAAATCTCTTGGCACACCTGACGAATAACCAGTGACCAGCAAATGTTAGCTAGTTTTCCGTTTTCTCCACCAGAAGGTGACCGTGGTTGTCCCCAAAGGCCCTAATGCCCAGCATACTCTGGAGTAAAACCCCACTCACTATAGAGGAGGCCTCAAGTTCAGGATAACTCTAGCCTGGTGAGAGTGATATGGTAGTGACTGGGAGATACTGGGTCCAAAATGCAGTGTATTCATTTCCTAGGAATGCCGTAACAAATTACCACAAACTGGATGGCTTCAAAAACAAAATTTTATTCTCTCACAATGTGGGATGCCAAAGTCTGAAATCAAGGTGTGGGAAGGTTTGGTCTTTCCAGAGGGTCTGAAGGAAAACAATCCTATGCCTCTCTCCTAGCTTCAGGTGGCTGCCGGTAGTCCTTAGTGCTCTGCAACTGGTATCGCCAGTCTTGGCTTCCATCTTCACGCCACCTCCTCCTGTTTGTATATCTCCTATGAGGACACTTGTCACTGGATTTACGCCCCACCCAGATATGCCAGGATGATCTCATCTCAAGATTCTTAAAACCACAAAGGTCCTGCTAAAAATAAAGTCATACTTGTTACCAGTGGAGGGTATTCAGGTTCTTGGCATCTTGAACAAAGGACTGGACAAAACACACAAAGCAAGGAAAGAATGAAGCAACAAAAGCAGAGATCTATTGAAAATGTCCAGTGGAGAGAGAAAGTGTCAATCACGTTGTCAGCCCTGATCAGTGAGCTCAAGGCATGCACAGGTCTGAGCTTCCTGGTGGTGAGTGATAGAGCAGGAATGGGTGTCTCAGACAGTCTCCCTGGAATTACTATCCACTATCACCAAGAAAAAGTCACAGTTTTGGAGTCACACAGAAAAAGTCATAGTTCATTCTCTCATTAACTGTTTATTGAGTACCAGTTGTGTGCCATACACTGCTCTTGGTGCAGAGGCTAAGCAAGGAATGAAACAGTCAAAAACCTCCTCCTTCTTGGAGCTTACATGCAAGTGGGGGAATAACCCTCAATTGTGTTCCACTAGTTTCACTGTTGCATGCGTGCATTCATCTCTTTCACAAACAGGGATTGGACCAGGCATGGTGGGGGGTACCGTGGTTCAGAAATAAACACCACAGTCCCTACCTTCTAAGGAACCTACAGTCAAGGGGAAGAGACAAACTAGTAAAACCTCACAGGGCAGTTTATCATGTGCAAAGATGGAAGAATCTGCAGGTGTCATGAGAACTCGAAAAGAGGTGATCAAGGAAAGCTTCCCAGAAAAAGTGACACTATACCTAAGCCTTGAAGGATGAGCAGGAGGTAACAGCAGCCATAGGCACATCTACATGAGAGGAGGACACTCGATGGAGCTCAGCATGATTGGAGCAAGGGTGAGCAGTAGAGAGGACAGATCCAGGAAGCTGCAGAGGCAGGCAGGGACCTTGACTATGAAGACTGGATTATTTCCTGACCTCCATGGGGGGCCGCTGAAAGGTGTCAAGCAAAATGGGGTAACCTACTCTAATGTGTGTTTTAGAAAGATCTTACTGGGTTCAGTGAAAGGAATGAATGAAGAGGGCAGAGAGTGGAGTCTGGAAATGAGAAGGACTTATTACAGTAGAATGGGCCACAGTGACAGGGGCCTGGATACACCAAGGCACTGTGTACACAGATGGAGAGGAAGGGACAGAGCTGAGGGATATTTAAGAAGTGGAACGGAGAACACTTGATGACCAGTTAGATGTCAGGAGTATGAAGGAGAATGACAGTCCCTAAAATAGTTGAATGACAATTATGTTCCCACAATTTCTCATTAGCCTCCCCTTAGAATCCTCTTAGGAGCTGCTTAGTTTTCCATTTTTACATCCTCCTGGTTCCTCCCAGTCTTACTGCTGTTCGCCGTAAGTGAACTGAATTAATGGAGAGCTTGACCATGGTCTCTGTGGAACAACTTACTCAAGTTGAATCCACATACTTAAATACCCCAGCCAAATTTAAATTATCTTCAGGGGGTCAAATCAACTAATAAAAAAAGGAATTTAGTGTAAGGCAGAAAATCTAAAAGAATTGGAAATTCTCCTTGCTGAGTAACTGAATCTAGAGTTCATACAAATCAGATTGCACTCTATGGCATTCAGAAAATAAGGGAAGGCCTGCAAATCCGGAAGAATGCTTACCTCAAAGGGGCTGGGGGCAATGAGGGCAGAAGAAATTAAAGAAAAGGTAGAGACCTTCCATTATAATTATGGGGTTTTATTCTTTTGCTGGTGGTGGAACATAAGTGTTCACCGTTTTATACACCGTGTGATGGGCCAGAAATGTTTCAGACATAGACCCGTTTAGGGCTCTGCTCACTAAGTGTGATCTGGAGCTAAGGTTCCAGGACACCCATCAGCAAGTGACAAGTGTTTCTTCTTCACCTGGGTGCTGGTAGATTCTTGTATATCTGAAGGGATCTTATGCATGCAGGGTAACGTCTGCTGCTAATTGTATTCTGATTGCTTCTTGATATACTAAACACATGTATCTAGTAAACCCAAAATTTTGTAAATCAAAAGAAAATGTTGAAAGAAAGACAACAGAGATAAATTTAAGCCAGCGATTTTTATATCACATAACTCAAAGCCCTGGACACTCCCTAGAGGCACACAGCTGAGTGACCCATGCTGTGCCTCCCACCCTCATTTCCCACCAGTGTTTCCACCTGACTATATACCATACTGGCTCGCCACACAGTAGATTATTTTAATGATGAGTTCTACAGTTTTAAAAGAATTTCATAAATAATGGATTTTGAAAATTAGAAATTTTAATTTCCTCCATTTTTCCTTCACAGCCAGAATTTAGGCTGGCTAGTTTACTATCTAAATGCACACACACATGCATAATGTATACATACAAACATACACAGTGTATACACATACACTCACAGTATGGTTAATGACCAAATGCGCCTAACAGAAAAGAGCAATATAAAATAACAGAACAAAAGGCCACGCACGGTGGCTCACGCCTGTAACCCTAGCACTTTGGGAGGCCGAGGCAGGCAGACCACTTGAGGTCAGGAGTTCGAGACCAGCCTGACCAACATGGCGAAACCCCATCTCTACCAAAAATACAAAATTAGCCAGGCTTGGTGATGGGAGCCTGTAATCCCAGCTATTCAGGAGGCTGATGCAGGAGAATCACTTAAACCCAGGAAGCAGAGGTTGCAGTGAGCCAAGATAGTTCCACTGTACTCCAGCCTGGGCGACAGAGTGAGACTCCTTCTCCAAAATAAAATAAAATAAAATTACTGAACAAAGATCCCATTTTTTCCCTTGGTTTGTTAAAGGGAAGAAGCTTTTTTTATGTATTGACTTCTCCATAAAGCCTTTTGTGATCATTTTATGCACACTAAGCTCTCACTGAGGGCTGATACTGTTATGTCTTGTATGAGCTTATAGCTTTCACTATGCTAAGCCCGCAATTACCACTCTGGTACTTGTCAAGTGAGCAGACGAATGAATGAAAGATTAAAGTACAAAATAGTAACAAATAGAAGAATGATTGAACAGTTTGTCTGATCAATTTATTCACACATGAATTATGTTCTGCCCTCATTAAAGTTACGGGTCATCCACAATATGAACGCATATATAAATTTTTACAGGTGTTAATTTCACAGCCAGAATCCATACCTGACAACATTTTCATGTGTGAATGCTTAGATTTAAGGCAAAATATCTTTCTTAAACTAACATGATTACCCTTGACAGTAGCAGTATAAACAGACTCATGTCAAAGATTTGTTAATTATCTTTTTGCAACTAACATCCTCTTTGTAGATCTGTGTTACCATGAAAAGGCTTTTTATTGGGAAGCATGTTGGGAACCTCCCACACATAAATCTTCCAGAATGCAAGCAAAGACTACCTTATTGCCTACTTTTTGATGACTTTGCTTTAACGAACAAACCCAAAGGGCCACAAGTTGATCACAATAGTTTCCTCACTCAATAGAAAGAAGTGAAGACTTAATGTTAATATCCAGTTCAATTACCATTTGTTGGGTGGGCATCTGCTAGCAAAAGGACTGGGATAGATAAAGTAGTGAAGTGCAAAGACATCCACAAGAAATTGTCAATCTAGGTAGAGTTGCAGGCATTTCATTCTTTGTTTATTTACTTAACTAGTATTTATGTAACATATGCTATGAGCCAGGCACTTTTGCTAAGCCCTGGTGATAGACATAAACCCACAGCCATGGTCCATTCCCAAAGTGAGTTTTCAGTGCTATAGGTAAGGCAAATATTAAATAATAGGTATATGAATAAATATAAATTATGAACATAGTTACATGTTTTCTAGAAAAAGAATGAAATTCTATGCAAGAAAAGAATAGGGGATAATGTTCTTTAAAGGGAGGGTTCAGATGTGACATTTACAAGAAAGTATCCTTTGTGCTGCCTCCTAGTTGTGCCTCTTTCGTGTTATAGTATGAGTCATAAGGGCTGGTGTAAAATGCAGGAAGTTCTGTGGGCATATAAGTTAAAAAGACATTCACCTCTGGCTAAGGGATTCCTTATGGAAAAGATGCTTTTTTGAGGGAAGTGTCTTTCTTCACATCTCCCCTGAAGATGGACAGAGATTTCATATGTGAAGAAAACTGCATGAACAAAGGAAGAGAGGAAGGAAAGCAAAGTGTGTCTAGCAAACAGCAAGTAGTGGAGTATAGCTAAAGAACAAAGTATGATAGGCATCCGATTATGAAGGTCTTAGAATGCCAGGCCAAGGAGTGTAAGTATTACCCTATAGGCACTAGGGAGCTATGGACAGCTTATGAGCAGTGTAGTGGTATTCTCATACTGGTGCTCTAGAAACTCAGCATGGCACATGAGTGGAGAGTGATTATACAAAGGATACGTACACTAAAGGTGGGTAGAATAATGATATCCAGATGAGATTATTTTCTTTTTTTGAGATGGAGTCTTGCTCTGTCACCCAGGCTGGAGTGCAATGGTGTGATCTCGGCTCAGTGCAACCTCCACCTCCCAGGTTTAAGCGATTGTCCTGCCTCAGCCTCCCTAATAGCTGAGACTACAAGTACCCACCACCACACCCAGCTAATTTCTGTATTGTTAGTAGAGATGGGGTTTCACCACATTGGCAAGGCTGGTCTGGAACTCCTGACCTTGTGATCCACCTGCCTCAGCCTCCCAAAGTGCTGGGATGACAGGCGTGAGCCACCATGCCCAGCCCCCAGATTAGATTGTTAAAAGCAAGCAAAACTGCCATGGTTCACCTGAGAATAATGAAGGCTTGAAATGGGACAGTGGGTGCAAAGGTGGAAGACCAGGATGAATGACAAATGCTGACTAGGTGATCTGCCTGGCTGGACGTAGTCCAGTCCTGATGGGCCTTAATCAGTGAGAAGGTGGTATCAGTTGTGACACTGAAATGTTGAATTTTAGAAACTAGAAAGCTGGTGGTGTCAAGTCTGAGGAATAGATGCTTTGTTTGATTTGGGATATGTTGAATTTGGGGGTTTGCAGAGCCTTCTGTCCTGCAGCCTTTAAAAGTTCAGATCTGTAGTCCTCAAGCTAGAACGACCAAGCCAGAGGCAAGTGGCTTGATTCACTGAGGCAGCTACAATACAGACTTGGATTCCCAGGTCTCTGCATCTGTTTTGTTTAGCCAGGGTATTATTATAAAATATTTACCATACTCAAGCCTGGGTCTCCTGTGGGAGTGGAGATCACAGTGCCTAACCTAATATTCTCTGAGATTATTACTGCTAATAATTCTTTATTGGGGAAATCAAATAGCTATAACTTTTCACTGCTGTTGGAAAAACTTGAGGAGTGAGTCATGTATTACCCGTAGAGGAACTCTGTACACACTGGGTGCGTAGTAAAATTAAGTTCAAATAAAATGCTGTGGAAGAGTGTTTCATTTCAGAAAGGCTTACAGTCGTCGCCTTACTGGAAATGAGTGTTAGAGGGCATTAAAGGGCTCTATGTCCTCTTCAGTATTTAATATAAAGGCTCCATTTTTCCTTTAATCTACATGAGATTGATACTAAAATTTGTAAGCAGTAAAAGCAGTTGCAGGAGACTTTTTCATTTATGGTACTGTATCATTTATGAAACACATTTGCCAATATTGCTCTTCTGATCCTCACGACAACCTAGCAGAGTCTGTGCTGCTGCCCCTCCTTTCCTCAAAGAAACTGAGGCTCAGAGAGGTCACAGGAGGTGCAGAGGGTCACCTAAGTAGAAAGCATCAGAGCCAAGGTTGAGTCCAGAGCCTTATCACTGTATACTGTATATTCAAGTACCACTTTGTAGTTAACAATGCATTTTCACGATAACCTACTAAGTCTTCCCAAAGACCCAGTTTGGTAGTCACTGTGGATACCCTATACCTCAGAGGGACCTGAGAAGCTAAATGACTTGGCGATCGTCACAAGAGAGTGGGAGAGCTGAGACTCCCAGCCTGGGCACTCTCTCTCCACTCCCGACCCTCTGTGGGCCTCCTTCCAACCCCAGAGGGTAGGATCCATTGATTATCATTACTCTCAGACAACCAGGACTCTCATCTCTCACTTACTACAGGACCAAAAAAGCTCCCATGAGTTCTTCCTTCTTCACACACCCTAACGCTGTATATACCACTGAAGAAGACATCTTTAACAATGCAGGAGAATGGCTTGAACGCAGGAGGCAGAGGTTGCAGTGAGCTGAGATCATGCCACTGCACTCCAGCCTGGGCAACAGAGTGAGACTCTGTCTCAATAAAAAAAAAAAAAAGAAAGAAAGAAAAATGCTGACCCTTCCTTGAAGTATTTCAAAGATTCCAGATTCGAGTGCCCCAGACTGAACTTCATCAATACATACCTATACACACCACCACCAATATCATCCCATTCACGGAGTTTACCAAGGGGAAAAAAGCTCTTCGAATGCCAAAGACCAGTCCCCAGTGTCAGTTGATAACGGCACCTACGTTGTCAGCTCAGCTGATCACTCCAGGCACTAGCCAGAGAATACAGAGTAACCCTTCCTGGCACACAGACTGTTGAAAGTAGCTCGAGTATAACTGAGTCACTTTGAGCACTCATATCCTGGAGCCCGTTAGCAAGAGGTATCACAGAGCGTACTCTGAGAGCACTGAAGCATAATGCAGGTTTTACCAAAAGTTTCTTAATGGAGATAGAGGAGGAGATTCACATTTCATATTATAAAGCAAAACCTCCTCTAACTCATCCTTGGAAATCTCTCTGGTTCCCCAAAGCCCCTTCCTGCATAGCTGCTCCTCCCTCTCCCCTCCTCCCAGCAACTTGTCTACACTCATTCCTCTCCTATGGCCACGGCTACCATGCCCTGTATCTCTCTTTCGGTAAAGCAACTGTCACCCCTAGCCATCAACCCTACTCAGGAAACCTAAGACTGTTCCTTGGGATCCGTTCTCTTTAAAATTTGGGAACTGTTGAACAGAAAGAGAGAGAGCTGGAGAAAAATAAAAATCTAAACATGGTTGACTTAATTGTTGTTCCTGCCCCAAAATACTAACAAAATAGTCAACATTTTCTGTTCCTCGTTGTTTGCATACTTTCTCTCTAACGCTCAAAACCGCCCTATGAGGCAAATAAAGATCTCCATTTCACAGATGAGAATGCTGAGGCTTAGAGTAATTAAACTACTTACCAGCTACAGATGTAAAGTGGCAGGCCCAAATTTACCCGACTCCAAAACCCATGCATACCCCAGCACACTGCACAGAGACAGAACATCAGGCTGCTTTTCCTTTGGGAGTTGCCCTCCCCTCCCAGCCACTCAACTCAAGCCAGCTGCAGACCCCTCCCCCATTCCACCTTGTGGTTCCCCTGGCCAGAGGGAAAAGGAAGTTTGTTACCTTTCAGCCGATAGACCCACTTCCTGAGCCAGCCCAAGGTGCTGGTACACACATGGCCCAGCTCTCCCATGCCGGAGACCTGCTCACTACCTCCTAGTCACATCTGGGACATATTTAAAATTACCTCTAACCACAACTGCAAAGTCAGATCTCAAGAGATTAAGCCAGTGGCATAGGCTTGCTTGCTAAGGTTCAGCACAGGAGATCTACATGCCCACGTCCCCTACTCTGGCTCTGCCCGGGAAAACTGGGCAACTGAACATGGGAAGTTTGATCTAATTGTTTTCACTCGAGAGCAGGCACAGAATCCTTGGTTCTCTTCTGGACTCAGTGACATCTTGCAAGTGGGGAGTGATGGGAGGTGGTGGAGGTTGAGTTGCGGTGAAGCAATCAGCCTTGAAAACAAAGGCTTCAGTAAACGTAATTCATCCTCATTATTATTCCCAGTGGGAGCGTTGGCTGTCTCCCATCTTCCCTAACACTGGGGCAATCTTTTAACCTCTGGGCATTGGCTGGTCAGGTGCTATATCTCTCAGGTCTCTTCCTGCATTGATTGTCTATGAAGCAACCTCCCTTTGGCATTTATTTTCCTGCTTGTTGGCTGAAAATAAATTCACTCATTCCCAACACCTCTTGGAAAAAGAGGGGCTCAGCTTGGCATGGGCTTCCATTGGAAACAGCTCTTCTTTTCCAGAACAGCAATAAAAAGCATGTGTTGTTTGCTGTTTGTTCAAGTTCAGAGGGAAAGAGAGATTGTGAGAGTGACTTCATGTGACAAAGAGACCTGGGATGGAATCGGGGTGGGAGGACAGGTATTTTTAGCGTATTAAATGGACAATCTGGGGCTTTGAGGGGCCTTCTACTCTATGTGGGTTTGCCTAGCGTACACACCTGTTGTGTGATAAAAATAACAATATGGCATTCTTAGAGCCCTCATCCTGGAGTGGAACTCTTCAAATGAGAACCCAGGGAGTGACAGACAGCACCGAAGGGCGCCAAGTACAGGAAGGAGAGACATAATGGAATAAGTATTAGCTCATGATAGAGAGGAGGAAAAAAGGAGAGAAAGAGAAGCAGTAGGATCTGGGCTCTGATCAGCTGGGCCCCTGCTGTTGGCCAAGCAAGCAGGCTTTGCCAGGAGCTTCCCAAAGGCAGCTGTCCAGCCAACCCCAGGCAAGCTCCTGCCAGGAGGTATCATTACAGAAGACTGTCTGATCAACTCCATCGAGACCACATGAAAGGCTTTCCTGCCCATCCCCTCCTGAAAGAGTGTTACCATTTGGACAGATTTTCAGGGTCACTTTCTGACCCATCTCTGGAAAAACAACGACCATCAGACCCCTCCTGACTTATTTGCTAAAGGGAACAAAAACTATACATCTTTGTTCAAAATAAAGAATGACGCCCAGTCCGTGCCCTCGGGCTCCTGGAGGCACTGCTGCTTCCTTGACCCTTGCATGTTCTGCTACCCTTTGGCCACTCCTGGAAATAAGTGCCCTTCCAGTTAAGCATGTTCTGGCTAATTAATTTATTCCATCTGTTCTTTCCTCTGGAACTTTGACCATGACACAAAAGATTCTGAAACAGATTTGGTTCTTATATTGGTAAGCAGGTCACCCATAGTGGATGGAGAGTAGAGTATGGAGGGCTGAAGGAAAGGAGCGTGTCAGTTTTATCCCCTTACATGCACCTGGTTTTTAGGCAAACCTCTGATGTATCCAGTCCATTAAAGGCAGGGAGACGTCTGAAACTGCATACAAAAAAAGCGAATCTCTGCATCGCAAGGGAATTTTTAAAACCTTACCCTGTTCAAGTTATTGGTAGAAAGAACAAGGAGGAAGAGAAGTAAACAAATGACTAACTGTTCCTGATTCATGTGGAATAAATGAGTGAACACACTAATTGAGTGCTGACCACGAGCCAGCTCCGTGACCAGGTGGTTTATGTGTTTTTTAACTCTCAGAACAAGTTTATAAGTAGGTAGAATAATGCCTGTGTTACAGGCAAGACAGCTACACCTCAGAGAAGTGGAATCTCTTGCTTTCGGTCACCCAGACCTTGAGTGGCAGAGCACAATTCAAACTCAGGTCAGCATCACTCTAAAATCTGCTATTCCTCCCAAGCCACACTGACACGTGCATTTCTTTGTTGTGAGTTTGTCTCTTCCAGAATTCTGATAGCTCAGAATCCTTGGCAGGACCCCATCATGTCTTCAGAGGTGGGGAAAATAAGCGACCACTGCTAGGGTGGGCAAGCTCTCCCCGACAGCTTAGGAGAAGCAGGCGTTGCCTTCTGTGCACAGGCTTCCTTCATTGAGTTACTCACCTTTATTTGAAGTCAAATGCCATTTATCTGAATTGACAGCAGGTTGCTGATCAAATATTACTGAGTCTTCCTCTAGGTGTGAAGCTGGGTGAGTTCTTCTGTATACCCTTGGTTAATGCCCTGTGACTGTGGGAGTCAGAACCGAGGAGTCTGGCTCAACCTAACACAATGTGACAGCTAACATCCAAAGGAGAAAACAGCCCCTCTCCACCGTTTTGCACATTCCCCGTGTTTACAGCATGCACGTTGCAAACCCAGTCTGCAACGGACTTTTTAACACACCAGGTGTTGCCACTTGGAAAGGTCACTTTTACATTTGCAATCTTTGCATTGCGTTCCCCGCTACGGATTATGGAGCAAGCGTCCAGTGTCAGTGTGTATTTGGTTCCTCTGATACCCTGTTGGAGGACGCTTACCAAGGGGAAGGCCCAGGCCATATGGGCTGGGGTGGGGGTGCTGGTGGCCAGGCTCGGTGCCCCAGGGGTTCACAGTGGCTCTTGGAGGATGTAGAGGCACTCTGAGGGAGTCAGGACAGACTTTCTTCAATGCAAGAGCAATGCCCATTCTAGCCTGGAGTCGATTGCGATAACCTTGACAACAGGAACAATGAACGGCACATCACTTTCCTGAGGATGCATCAGTACACGGCAAGATCTCTGCCAAATCTCATCCCCTCGCCAAGGCTTCCAGGTGTTTCTTTGTGTTCGCGCAGAGAACTAACATCATTTTTTCCTTCAGTTCAGAAGAGGTGGTCCAAAGTGTTTAAGTGACAGTAGTTGCAACATGTCAGAGTGGGAATTTATTATCTCAGCCCCAATAGGTCTTAATAAGCCTTACACAACTGTTTAGGCATTTATTCTATTAACGGCTGTTCATTCTGGTGGCTTCACCTGAATATTCATGATCTTCCTATCCCCAGAGCTTCAGCATAGCAGCTGTTTAAAACCTGCAGCAAATGTTCAAGAGAGTTCCACAAATATAAACACCCTCACAGCTGAATGTTCCAGCCCTGGACTCACAGAGGCTAGGGCATGAAACATTTATGTGGAGTGGTTTCTGGAGGGCAGCATTTATAAAACTTAAATAATCTTTCCCCTTTGGGGAGCCCTCAACTCTGTTTGGAACATGACCACAAAGACAAAGGGTCCAGGAGGACACGAGTCCACGAAGATAAGAGCCCGCCTCCTTGCTCCCTCCTAGAAAGCGAGGTTCTTCTGAATAAATTCTAACTGGAAGGGAGCTGGAGTGAGCTGGGGGTGGGCTGGGTGAATGTGCAACCCACTTCAGGGGAGAGGGCCAAGCCAATTCCTTGTGAAAGAGTGAGGTGGTTTATACAGGGAATATTTTTACTGTAAATATATCAAAAGAGAAAGCATTGGTGGTGGTTTTTCCAAAGGGTTATAACCAGGAATGACAGGATTAAATTAGCAAGAGAACAATCTGACATGAAATTTTGTGAGATCTCCCTCTTGAGCATATGTTTCCTGCCTTTCAAGTCAGAATGCAAAGTAGAAAAAGTTCATGCCCATCTTGATGATTGGACAAATCTCCCCCTTGGGCAAGTCACTTAACCACTTTGTGCCTCAACATCCTCATTTATAAACTAGAGGGGAGGGGGAATGTTGTGTCAAAGAAGATGACAAGGTGACGGCATTGCGTAAACCAATAATGTATTATAACTAATGTATTAGAAATACACATTCCCATTGTCTTTGACTTATCTAGAGAAAATTTTTAAGAACTGGTTTAAAAGCATAAAGGTAAAGATAAGTAAGCATGCTTTTCTAGCCTGTTTGTGGAAGTCCAAGCTCACCCTGATCAGTGAGGACAGTAGGGGGAACAAGGATATGGGAATACAGTGAAAAGAACATGAGTTGTGGAGTCAGATTAATCTGGATTCAAATCCCTACATTACTGCTGCAATTTGGGCAAATAATGCAGCTTTTCTGAGCCCAGTTCCTTCATTTGTAATACATAAAAAATACCTTACACGTTTGTCCCAAGGTTTGAGATGTGTGCAATACCCAGCACAGTGCCTGGCACGACGTAGCAGCTCACCAGGTGTGATTCCCTTCTCCCACCTCTACTATGGGAGTATGGCTAGCCTGTCACCCCAGCAAACCCACCCCACAACCCCCCGCCCATGGCAGTGGTGATCTGGGAGCCCACAGCTAGGTGGACAGACAGAATAGCATGGTCGCCAACTAGTGACTTCTCCAGGCAGTAAACCACCTCTGCAGGTCAAGAATCTGAGCTCATTCCTCCCTGGGAACTGTATGGGCTGAAAAAGAAGGAGAGAGACAAAGGCTTTTTGTAACTTCGGAAGGAAGATGCCCACCCCGCATCAAGGCCCCTCTGCTTGCGCCTCCCCAGAACGTACATGGAAAATACTCACATATGTTGTCATCTGCTTTTTGTATCCATGTCCCTCAGTAGAGAACTGCTTATCTACCTTTTGTAAACGCGATCTTTGGATTCACATTTAAAAAAAAAAAAACTCAAATCCCTTCATGATATCTGGAATTCCAAAATAAAAGAAATACAATGACCAATATCCAGTCAGTGTAATGATAATATCAACATGTTTTTTAAAGCTGTGCAAGCTTTCTCCCTAGCACAGCTTCATATCCCAAGCTTGAAAAACATCATAATATAAATGAGAATGAGAGATCAAACATGGTAAAAATGAATTAATATAAGCAGGTGTCAAATGTTGTAATAGAGAAGCAGAGGGCAACCCTGGGAGCATTGAGGAGGAGGGAGTCTGCTGAGAGAACCAGGGGAAGAGCTGCAGAGAGAAGGGTACGATTTGAGTAGACATTTTCTGAACAGAAAAACTAAAACAGTCATTCCAAGGACAGGCAACTGCATGGACAAAGTTCTTAAGGGAAGGAAAAGGATAATGTGATAAGGAAATGACAAAAAGCTCCTCATGGCTGAAGTGGTTGGGCGGGGAGCACTGTTGGAGACGGTTCCAGAACTTTGTGCTGAGCTGAGAAGCTGGACTATATCCTACAGGAAGGGGCAGAATAATATCATCAGGACTCTATTTTAGAAGAAAAATGTGTGCATGTGTACGATGTTTAAAAATTGAGTTAGGGAAGACCAGAGACAGAGAGATCCTGTGCTGTTGATTGCACCCTCCCAATTACTCCATGACGTAGCTATTGTTTCTATTTCCCTATAACAATAAGGAAACTGGGGCTGGAAGCAGCCCATGACTTGCTCTTTAGCTGATAAGTGGCAGAGCTCAGGCTCAAACATAGGCCTCCTGATTTCAAGTCTAGGCCTCTTTTTACTTCTCACAACTCATGAGCTACTACAACCACAAAATGCAGACCCTGAGTCGCTTTCAGGGGTCCTGAACTTCTTTATGCTATGGACCTACTTAACAGTCTGGTGAATCATGGACCTCTTCTCGGGATAGTTTTTAAATACATAAAAGAAAGTCCATTGAGCTACTGAAGTTACTAAGTATGTTGTGATCAAATAGACACACATTATCAAATATATCGCTATCAAATCTATGTATCAAAAGATTTCGAATATTGAGCTATGGCAAGACAAGTGCTTCTGTATTCATGCATCAAAAAGCAAGCTCTATTAGAGGGACTAATATGTACCAGAATTTTAAGATAGTGGTAAATGCAAATAATGTTTCAGGACATCTTCAACAACTGCAATGTGATATGAAGATATCTGTGATTTCTAGTGAAGACAAAGTCATGGCTTTTGCTAATACTACTGTGACTTGCTGTGAATCATAAATAGGAGTCCTGATAAATTTCTGTTAGAGATTAGTGAACATAAAGGTGTAATTTTTTTTCTCACCCAAATTCACATATCCCTCAATAATATCCATGAACCCTGGTTAAGAACCTCAGGAAATATTTCAAATTTGAGACAGTCTATAATTTCTAAAATATTTAGGAATAAGATGCTTTTTTTTCCCAAATGAACCAAGAAGCAGAAAATAGTTCAAAGCAGAAGAACTCTGGCTGAAACTGTGTAGGATGGACTCTCAAGTCTCCCCATTGTGCCTCTTAGACCCACAAACCCCCAGTGGAGCCAACCCATAAGACATCTCCTTCTCAGAAAATACTTTGCTATGATTTCCCAGCACTGTTGGCAGTGCTCAGCTTTCTCAAGGCAAGGGTCTAGAAAGTTTTCTGCTAATAACAGCTCTTTCCTGAAAAGACACTGCCATTCTACTCTCAGGAAAGCTTGCCTTAAGGGCAAGTTTCTGAACAACCAGGGATCTTCAGGAATATGCCAGGGGTAGCATTGTTCATACACAGGCCCGCTTCCAGTGAACAGTGACGGTTTCGAGCTAATAAGGAAATAATCCATTTTCAGCAGATGAAAGAAGACGGATCAGAAAGGTAACTTGAGCTGAGGGTAATAACGGTGCCAAAAACTTATAATGGAAACTATCTGAAGAATCCAAGACCCTTTGTTAGATATGAATGATTTCTTTTTTCTGGTGAGAAGTGTATGGAGAACTTGAGAAGAAGGGCCTGAGTGGATTTTATGAAAAAAACCTCTGTCTGGGGAAGAAGGGCTTGGGGTTAGGTTGCAGCTCCACTGTATCCTTCAGTTGCGTAAGAGGGAGGGCGTTGAAAGATGTTCAAACCACCACAATATGATGTGCTCTGTTTTTGAACTCTTTCTCCCAGATTTTAACTGTAAGTTCATACATGTTTCCCTGAAATCCCTCTAGCTAGGTATGCAATATACAGCAGAGACAGAAACAAATTTAATTAACAAAGAATTCTTAACACGGCACACACCTGGAGTTCCCCGCTCTCAGCGCCAGCATCTGTACTGTAATAATCAGCAAGAATCCACCGAGTCAAGATGCTTATATATAACAATACTTTAAAGCTCTTAAAGGCAAGATTTTTTAAAACATTAAATGGATTTCATTGAAAATGTCTAACCCTGTTCTTAAATACAAACTAGAACCTGTGGCCTTTACTATCAAAATACAAAGAACTATAAAAGTTATAGAGTGGGCTTTCATATCAGTTTACAGTTCCTTTTATTCATTCATCTGATTATTCAAAAACTATTTATTGAATGACTTTGATGGTCGATGGGCTGAACGAGGTGCCAGAGAAACACTGCAGAACAAGACCTGGTCCTTGTTCTCATAGAAGACATAGAGAGCAGACAGGCATTACACCAGTAATTAATCCATTCTTCCTCATTGTCAGCCTTCAGTGTGACTAAAAATCATCCAGGAAGCGTGTTTAAACTACGTATCCCAAAACCATCAGACCTGAAGTGGGGCTGAGGAATTAGCATTTTTAATGAGCTCTGCAATAAGTCCAATGCGGGTTGGTGGAAGAATTGTGCAACTAATGAGGCTACGGAACAGTCTCTCTGTGTTTCCTGTGGCCCCCGAGTCTCCTGTCCCAAGCTTTCCATACAGGAATGCTCATTTCTTGCTTTACAACCCTTAGTCTTTACCTGCACACTTTCCTAGAGCTCAGTCTTTAAGCACTAGCTGCCAAGCATTAAATAATTTATTTCTAGGGAAAACTCTGATTCCCACCAGCACACTCTAAAAACACCTTCAGCATTTTCCTACAGTTCCCTGTTCTCTAACCTGAACCCCTTGCTGTGCCACTTTTTCAGAGCTGTATCGTTTCTCTATCCTGTGAGCTTCAGCAGTGGGAGAAGTTTCACACCCCTTTGGACAGGGAGAGTCACTTTCTGCTTGCAAGGTGCTTGAGCTTTTCCAACATGAAACCATTCAATAGCCATCCCACCTGGTATTATCAAAGGGCATGACTGTTTCACCTCTTCATGCCCCTATTACAAACACACATGTTCGCCCACACATCCATATTCATGTAAGTAGGTTTGCATATAAAACTATCTAAATAAAATCGGTCATTTTCTTTCTTTTTTTTTTTTTTTTTTGAGAGGGAGTCTCGCTCTGTTGCCCAGGCTGGCGTGCTATGGCACAATCTCGGCTCACTGCAACCTCTGCCTCCTGGGTTCGAGTGATTCTCCTGCCTCAGCCTCCCGAGTAGCTGGGACTACAGGCATGTGTCACCACGCCCCGCTAATATTTTGTATTTTTAGTAGAGACGGGCTTTCATCATGTTGGCCAGTCTGGTCTCGAACTCCTGACCTCGTGATTCACCCGCCTCGGCCTCCCAAAGTGCTGGGATAACAGGAGTAAGCCACCGCACCAGGTTGATCTGTCATTTTCTTAATGTTATCAAAATATATCAATTTTCAGATTCTCATGTACAAACTATATACAGCCAGCAGTCCATATGAAAATGTGACTCCTCTCAATTCTATTTTCATAAAGCTACCACAAAGGAAAGAACCCCAGTCTCTAAGTACAATGGCCCTTTCTCTTCCTATAGATAACAGAGCTAGGACCATGCCTTGACATGGCCCCATGCCTGGACCTCACTGTGACTCAGCCCATGACTCCAA
The DNA here is from genome assembly GCA_963573385.1 of Cacajao melanocephalus. Classification (NCBI taxonomy): domain Eukaryota; kingdom Metazoa; phylum Chordata; class Mammalia; order Primates; family Pitheciidae; genus Cacajao; species Cacajao melanocephalus. The sequence continues at coordinate 9,647 of CAUYLG010051826.1, read as the reverse complement.
CAAATTAAGGCAAGACCAGATTTTATTTCCCTCCCAAGCACAAATTATTGCTGCTTAATAATCTCTGAACCAATTATCTATATCCCAGTAGATTCTAATACTTGTGAAAGTCAGTTCCTACATTTGTTATTTCTTCTTAATATGGTAACACTATACCATTAAAAAATTAGGTGCTTAAGGGTGAGCTGAATTTGTGAAAAATGTGAATTATAAATTATATCTTTTCAGAGAAATTTTGATAAAATATAACTAAATTAAGTACTATCTAGCAGAAGGCATGCTGCCCTAGCCCTGCTTTAATAAGTAGATGAGAATAATTTGTAATTCACAGACAAAGGTTGCTGAATTGATTTTTAAACGTTCTTAGTATAGGGCACACATGCTTCCAAAGATCACACCACAGGAGTTAACAAAAGCTGGCTCTGTAAGTACTCAATAGGGATTGTATAACAGATTTAAGTACTGGATAACTTTTTGAAGTCTGTATCAGCCCAAAATTTCCACGATTATCTGACAAACTCAATTTAACGTATCTTTTTTTAAATTTGATAAAATTATTTTGAGTTTTCATGAAGCCTAAAGTTGTAACACCCAAACTGAAAGATTTTGCTGAACCCAATTACTCCGTTTTCTGATTTTTGTAGGAAAGTTGATAGTTGGTGTCCTGCCAAGAGCATCATGTTCCGTGATATCTAACTGAAAAAAAGTGAAAAAAAGGAGAAAATTTTACTCCAGAAATGAAGAGTAGCACAATAATCAACTTAGCAACTGACATTTATGTCATCGCGTACAATTTACTTCCAAATGCTATATCTTTTTTAAATTCACAGTTATTACGTATAGTAAGTAAAGCATTATTATTAATAATTCCACATGAAAGTCAAAGAATCCAAGAATCTGTAAGCTCTTTCAGGATCGCAGTTCAGGTCTTCTGACTCCAGAGTCTAGCTGATATATAATAGAAGCTCAATATGTATTAGTTTAATAAATGAACAAATTGATTAATTAATTAATTAAATCAATTAGGGATATCCTATTTAATTAAAAGAGAGCACTACTAGGCAAAGCAAAATACTCATTTCAACACTAAACATCTCTCAGGTGCCTAGGAACACAGCAATCCTCTCATAATACATAGCCAGGACTGCCCACACAATTTGCATGGCCTGATGTAAAATGAACACATAAAGTCCCTTAAGCAAAAAGCATTAAGAAATTAAGGAGAGTGACAACAGAGTGTTCAAGCACAGGGTCCTTCAACGAGCAGGGAGCCCTGATGACTGCACAGATTGTTCGTCCATGAAGCCTGCTCTTCATGAAACATTTAAAGCTTAGAGCGCTAGCTCGCTAGCTCCTCGAAGAAATGATACCACCCCGTGGATAGCATTTTTCATATTTGGGAGGTGGACAGGTTCTTGGTTGGTACAAGAAGGCACTGCTGATTCAGAGTAAGTGGGAGCCAAGGATTCCAGAGATCTTCAATGCAGGGACAGTTCTGAACTGTGAAGAATCTTCATGCTGCCCAGAGAGCTTTTGAATGTTCCGCCAGATATTCACAAGGCTGAAAAGCCTGCTTTTAATTATCTAATCTTAAAATCTACCTTTGCTTTACATATCCTGAATTTCCCAGGAATATGACTACCATGTCAATTCTGGAAAGGCTGTGTGCTGCTTGTTTAGAACTTTAATGACATCAGTACTTCTCGTGGCATATGAGGCACCAGTGCACCCCACCTGCATCACTCTGCATTTGTAGCTGTCACATCATTCAGAGTGATTCAGCATGGTAGTGCAAGGCTCTGACTCCTTCATAGCATCTTCTTGTACTAGCCATACTTTTACATGCAGGAATATGTATTATTTTATCATAAATTGTTTTCCTTTTATTTACTCTTTAAATTACAGTTGGAGCATTTTTTCCTAATTGGATAAAGGTAGGTTGTAATATTGAATCATTTCATTTCATGTTGGCAAAAGGAGATTTCAAAATAGTCATTATATAAAGTGATTTTGGGCATGAAAGAGTTGAGAACCATAGGTTTACAGGCGTAAGATTACAAAATGTTTGAGCTGGAAAGAATTTGGGGATTATCTAATTCACTGACAGATAAGGAAATGGAGGCTGGAACCCAGCAATTATTGGCAATGCCAGGACTTGAAACCATGCTGTTTTCCAGGACTATAAAAAATAATTCATTCTTTCTTTCTTTCTTATTGTCCTTCCTTCCTTCTTTCTTTTCAATAAGTACAACTGAGCTCCTCCAGGTCAGGCATTGGGGTGGTCCCGATAATGCAGGTGACTAAGACACAGCCCTAGTCTTTAAGGAGATCACAGACTGCCTGGAAAATGGAACAAAGCCTGAATATGGCCCAACATGTCTTAGAGTAAACCGATGTTCAGAACATTACAAGGAGCAAGCAACTGATCCTTTTTCTGGGAGTTGCGAAAAGTTTCCCAGCAAAAGTGAAATTTGAATACTGAAGTGGGAGAAAGGCCTGGCCCAGTAGAAAGAGGATCACCCTGTGGCTGGGCATGGTGGCTCATGCCTGTAATCCCAGCACTTTGGGAGGCCGAGGCGGGCGGATCATGAGGTCAAGAGATCTAGACCATCCTGGCCAACACGGTGAAACCCCGTCTCTACTAAAAATGCAAAAAAATTAGCTGGGTGTGGTGGCACGCACCTGTGGTCCCAGCTACTCAGGAGGCTGAGGCAGAAGAATCGCTTGAACCCAGGAGGCACAGGTTGCAGTGAACCGAGATTGCGCCACTGCACTCCAGCCTGGTGACAGAGCAAGACTCCGTTTCAAAAAAAAAAAAAAAGAAACAGGGTCACCCTCATTCTAAGCAGTTGCCCCGACCAAGTGTGCAAAGGCACAATGGCCAAAACAAGACCATCTGTAATCAGGTATTGACTGCCCACAGCCCAGAGAGTCAGAGCCCTTACTGTAAGAGTACAAACAGAAGCACAGGGTTGTCATTATCTTACCCAACACAGTCCTGAGACCAAGCAGAGAGCAGGGCTGTTTCAGAACACTTGGAACTCCGTGTCGTTGACAGGGAGGAGGGAAATGAAAGGGAAAGTCTCCAGGCAGCTCCCTGGGTTACAAGGGCCTGATAAGCCCTTGGATTGCTGTAGGCAGTGGCCAGAGTGCAAGCTAAGAAAATAGCTTGTTGATTGCTAAAGTGATTAAGTGGATCGCCTTATTGATTCTCACCTAGCTTGGAACAGACCTCGATAACCAACATCAAGTGCTTTAGTAAGAGCAAAGGAAAGATTTACTGGATGCGAGTGCTTTTCATTAGAGAGGACTGAGGGGAAATAAAACATGCTGACCCACCAGTGAGGGGCCGCGGCATGGCTTCCAGCCTGGTGACTGCCAACCAGACAGGAAGGTGAGTAAGAGGAAGTCAAATGAGACAGCCCCTGGGCCTGAGCTTATCAAAGCATTCGAAAAGAATTTCCACAGATTGCTAGATTGTCTGCTTCCCTTCTCTTCCTCTCCACACTGCAGACCTCACCACCCAGGAAGCTAGGACAGTCAGAGTGGCTGCTGCTTACTGCACCCAAAACCAGGCACCAGCTTGGCCTTTTGGTAGGGATTACCTCTAATCTTCACCTCACCCTACAAGGAGTGTATAATTTTCTCCACATTACAAAGAAAGAAACAAACACTAGAGAAGACACTCAAACAGTGGCACAAGGATTAGAACCCAGATCTTGGCTGGGCCTGGTGACTCATGCCTGTAATCCCAGCAATTTGGGAGGCTGAGCCGGGAGGACCACTTGAGCCCAGAAGGGCAAGACCAGCCTGGGCAACATGGCAAAATCCTGTCTCTACAAAAAATACAAAAAAGAAAAAAAAATTAGCTGGGCATGGTGGCATGCACCTGTAGTCCTAGTTGCTCAGGAGGGTGACGTGGGAAGATTGCTTCAGCCCAAGAGCTCGAGGCTACAGGGAGCCATGGTTGCACCCCAGCCTGGGTGACACAGTGAAACCCTGTAATAAAATGAATTTACAAAAAAAAAAGAATCCAGATATCTCTGGCATCAAGGCCTATGATTAAATATTTTCTGCTGGAATTTATTTCTCCTCTCAAGGCTTTGAGTTGAATCCACTCTATCCTGCACAAACTGGCCAAATTTTGATTTTTAATCAGTAATTGCTGTGTGTCAGGTGCCACTCAAGTATTATACCATTTGATCTTCACAACCAGCTTAGAAGTCGGCCCTGTGATTATTATCCCCATTATTAACTGAGGCTTGGGGAGTGAACTTGTCCCAGTTAATATGAAGCAAAATGGGGCCCTGAACCCAAAGTTGTCAGAGTCCAGGTTCTAATCTCTAATCAACTACATCTTAAAGAAGGTATAAATGAAAGATATAGGTGGCACGCTAAGAAGACACAGAAGAATGCAAAGACTCCATCCATTCATTCAAATAGTGAACAAAAATCTATTAAGGTCTTACTGTACCACAGGCATTTTTCTTGAACCCTGAGGATAGAGTGATAATCAAAAAAGGCTGTCATGGGACTAATTTCTTTTGGAGACAGCAGATAATAGATGAGGAACATATAAGATAAATAAGAAGAGTCCTGCAAGAGATAAGTACAATGAAGAAAATAAACCAGGGCAAAATGGGTGAGTCTGCTTTATGTTGGGTGGTCAGGTAGGTTTCACCCGAGAAAGTTGCCTGTAAGCAGAGGCTTCAAGGACAAGGATGTTCTAACCTTGCAAAGATTTGGCTGAAACACCTTTTAGGCAGGAGAAACAGCAAGTGCCAGGGTTGTAAGGCAGGGATGGACTTAATACCTCCACAGAAGAAGAGGAGGCTACAGTGATGAATGAGGGAATGGTGGAAGAGGAGGTCTGAAAGGATGGGGTAGCAAGGCCCCAGGGGCCTGGCAGGCCATCACAAGAAATTGGGTTTCATTCTAATTAAGAGAGGAAGCCATGGAAGCGTTTTAAGTATTTTCAATGATTTGCATTTTAAAAACATAATTTTGACTGCTGTTTGGAGGAGACAAGAGGATGCAGGGAGACAAGAGGGGAGGCCACTGCAGGACGTCGGACGGAGCAATAGTGTTGGCTCAGATCAGGTATTAGTGAGCAATGTGAAGAAGTGGCCACATCCTGACTGTAATTGGGGAAACTGCTGCCCTCGCTTGCCACTTTGCACTCTTGGAAGTGGACAGGAGCTGCTGCCTGTCTGATACCCCCACATGGTGCCCCCTGCCAGCTGCTTTCATTATGTCTCGACCAGTTTCTGCCAAGTCAGACTACAAAAACTTGACTGAAATAACAGAATGCAATGCTGTCATCTCCTCCGCACACACCAGGAGAGGCTTTTATAAAGTTTCACGAACAACAATGCCTGCTAGGAAGGCTGACAGCTCCCCTGACCACTGCCCTGGATGCCCCAGACAGAAGAGAGAAACCACTGACAGAGAGCTCCCTGCTCTTTTAAACAGTCCCAGGGGTGGTTTGCCCTGTTCACTGTGGCATTTCAGAAGAAATAGAAAATGAGGTGAACTAGAAGAAAACTGAGGTCACAATGAGATACCACCTCATATATTTAAAGGCAACTGAGAAACACTGGGTTTCCTCCTGGCATGTTTGTGAAAATGTGAGAAAGGTCTGCTATCACCAACTTGTTTAAATCAGGGGAAATTCATCAGAAGGATAATGAAGAATTTGACAGGGAAGCGTTCCTTTGTGTCATGTTCTCAGGAGGGAAGACAGCCGGTGGCATGCAATTGTCTGCAGGTCCGACTCGGGGAGACAGAAGGTTGGGAACAAGGTGAACTGTCAGGAGAAAAAAAAAATTGAGAGAAGCTTAGAGAAGATGAGCCTTGTACATAATTGATCTGACAGAGCACTGCCCACCCCATCACTACAGCTGAAATACAGCCACTCTCCCATGTGGGAATGCACTTGCGTTTAAGGGCACCAGATGCCATCTATTAAGGAAAGTGTTTAAGCAGGAAAGATAACATATCTGTCAGTCTGAGCTAGTGATTCTGGGGACTCAAATGCTATGTCAGAGTCTCAAGATTTTTTAAAAAGCCTACGTCTATCCTAAATAAAAGGGAATTTTATTCATCAAATGAATGAAGGAAAGGAGTATGGCTTATGGCAACCTCCCCTCCTGACATTTGGTTTGTTAGTTGTACTCAGGAAAAAAATGCTGTCCACTCTGGAGAACTTCATAAAAAGTGGTTCTAGAATTATTCTCAGCTACTTGAGTTTGCTACTTCCAAAGGGTAGGGTAAAAGACGTCCATTGTTTCATCAACTAATAGCTATTTAGTATTCATCATTCTGCTAGGAATAATATTAAACAAGATAGGCACACCATCCCTGCCCTCATGAACTTAACAATTCAGTCAGTTTTCAGGCCTTTTTAGATATTTAGGCATATGTGTTAGTCTGTTCTCACACTGCTATAAAGGACTGCCTAAGATTGGGTAATTTACAAAGAAAAAGGTTTAAATGACTCACAGCTCCACATGGCTGGGGAGGCCTCAGGAAACTTACAATCATGGCAGAAGGGGAAGAAAACACATCCTTCTTCACATGGTGGCAGGAAGAAGTGCCATATAAAAGGGGGAAAGGTCCTTTATAAAACCATCAGAACTCATGAGAACTCACTCACTATCACAAGAACAGCAGCATGGGGGTAACTGCCCCCATGATTCAATTACCTCCCACTGGGTCTCTCCCACATGGGGATTATGAGAACTACAACTCAAGGTGAGATTTGGGTGGGGACACAGCCATGCCGTATCATTTCTCTCCAGCCCCTCCGAAATCTTATGTCCTCACATCATTTCAAAACATAATGATGCCTTCCCAACAGTCCCTCAAAGTCTTAACTCATTCCAGCATTAACCCAAAAGTTCAAGTCCAAAGTCTCATCTGAGACAAGGCAAGTCCTTCCACCTATGAACCTGTAAAATCAAAAGCAAGTTAGTTAGTTCCTACATACAATGGGAGTACAGGCATTGGGTAAACATACCTGTTCCAAATGGGAGAAATTGGCCAAAATGAAGGGCTACAGGTCCCATGCAAGTCCAAAATCCAGCAGGACCATCAAATCTTAAAGCTCCAAAATGGTCTCCTTTGACTCCATGTCTCACATCGAGGTCACACTGATGCAAGAGGTGGGCTCATATGGTCTTGGGCAACTCCACCCTTGTGACTTTTCAGGGTACAGCCCCCCTCCCAGCTTCCTTCATGGGCTGGCAATGAATGTCTTAAGCTTTTCCAGGTGCATGGTACAAGCTGTTGGTGGGATCTACCATTCTGGGGTCTGTAGGACAGTGGCCCTCTTCTCACAGCTCCACTAGGAAGTGCCCCAGTAGGGACTCTGTGTGGGGGCTCCAACCCCACATTTCCCTTCCACCCACTGCCCTAGCAGATGTTCTCCATGAGGGCTCCGTCCCTGAAACAAACTTCTGCCTGGACAACAAGGCGCTTCCATACATCCTCTGAATTCTAGGGAGTAGTTCCCAAACCTCAATTCGTGACTTCTGTGCACCCACAGGCTCAACACCACATGGAAACTGCTGAGGTTAGAAGCTTGCACCCTCTGAAGTCACAGTCACAGCCCCAGATGTACCTTGACCCCTTTCAGCCATGGCTGGGATGCATAGCATCAAGTCCCAAGACCACACAAAACAGCAAGTCCCTGGGCTTGGCCCACAGAATCATTTTTTTCTCCTAGGTCTCCTGGTCTGTGATGAGAGGGACTGTTTTGAAGGTCTCTGACATGTCCTGGAGACATTTTCCCATTGTCTTGGCAATTAACATTTAGCTCCTTATTACCTATGCAAATTTTTACAGTTGGCTTGAATTTCTCCTCAGAAAATCTTCTCTATCACATTGTCAGCCTGCAAATTTTCCAAACTTTTATGCTCTGCTTCCCTTTTAAACATAAGTTCAATTTCCAAACAATATATTTGTGAATACATAAAACTGAATGTTTTAACAGCACCCACATCACACCTTTTATTTATTGATTTGTTTTATTTATTTTATTTTTTTGAGTCTTACTCTGTCACCCAGTCTGGAGTGCAATGGCATTATCTTCGCTCACTGCAGCCTCTGCCTCCCAGGTTCAAGCCATTCTCCTGCCTCAGTCTCCTGAGTAGCTGGGATTACAGATATGCACCACCACACCCAGATTATTTTTATATTTTTAATAGAGATAGGGTTTCACTGTGTTGGCCAGGCTGGTCTCAGAACTCCTGACCTCAAGTAATCTGCCTGCCTTGACCCCCACAAAGTACTGGGATTACAGGCATAAGCCACCATCCCCAGCTGCAAATCACCTCTTGAACACCTTGCTGCTTAGGGTTAGAGTTCTTTCACCAGATACCTTAAATTGTCTGTCTCAGATTCAATGTTCTACAGCTCTCTAGGGCAGAGGCAAAATGCCACTAGTCTCTTTGCTATAGGATAGCAAGAATCACTTTTGTTCAAGTTCCCAATAAGTTCTTCATCTCTATCTGAGACCACCTCAACCTGGACCTCATTGTCCATATCACTATCAGCATTTTGGTCAAAGCCATTCAACAAGTCTTTAGGAAGTTCCAAACTTTCCCACATCTTCCTGTCTTCTTCTGAGTCCTCCAAACTGTTCCACCCTCTGCCTGTTACCCAGTTCTAAAGTCACCTCCACATTTTCAAGTATCTTTACAGCAACACCCCATACCCAGTATCAATATACTGTATTAGTCCATTCTCAGGCTGCTATAAAGGACTACCTGAGACTGGGTAATTTATAAATGAAAGAGGTTTAATTGACTCACAGTTCTGCATGGCTGGGCAGGCCTCAAGAAACTTACAATCATGGTGGAAGGAGAAGCAAACACATCTTCTTCACATGAATGGCAGGAAGGGGAAGTGTAGAGCAAAATGGGGAAAAGCCCATTATAAAACCACTAGATCTCATGAGAACTCACTCACTATCACAAGAACAGCAGCATGTGGCTAACCACCTCCAAGATTCAATCACATCTCACTGGGTCCCTCCCACAACCTCCATGTGGGTATTATGGGAACTACAATTCAAGATGAGATTTGGGTAGGGACACAGCAAACCACATCAGCATATCTGTGACAAAGGATTAAATTCCATTCAATTCAACAAGTCTGCATTGGGCCCTTATTCTAAGTAATAAAAGGACAACTTAAGAATTATTCATCCAACTTATATTGACAAAACAACATGTGTGACTTACTATGTTTTGAGAGACACATAGTTGATTTCGATCTAGATACTGCTCTCAAGGAAGCTGCAGTGTGGTAGGAATGATAAGACGTGTGTATAGATAAGTAACATGAATGATAGAAAATGATAAATATCATTTTTTTTATTTTTAATTTACTTATTGTACTTTAGATTCTGGGGTACATGTGCAGATCATGAAAGACTGTTGCATAGGTACATTCATGGCAAGGTGGTTTGTTGCCACCATCCCCCCATCACCTATACCTGACATTTCTCCCCACGTTATCCCTCCCTCACCCTCCCTCCCACTATGCCTCCCATAGTCCCTCTCAATGGACCTCAGTGTGTGATGCTACCCTATTTGTGTCCAAGTGTTCTCATTGTTCAACACCTGCCTATGAGTGAGAACATG